>JAYKKT010000070.1:13567500-13572500 GCA_036023115.1 Brasenia schreberi
CATTTTATCAATCATGTACATTTAAATCCATCTAAAACAGGAAAGATCACTTCTACCATAGTTCTTTAAACGAATGCATAACCCCTTCTTCAATGAGCGCTAAGATCCAATCCTCAAACCATTGGGCCACTCTTATCAATGCCAAATCCTTCAGTTTTAATCTATAAATAATTATAAATAATTAAAATATTAAAATTTATTTAACTATGAAACTAAGACAACAAATCGGATCTTAAATGACCCTAAAATCACCCAAAACTCAATCTATATCCGTTTAAGCTATCTTTGATCTGAGTTGATACTTAGATCCATATTTGATACAAACTGAGTAACACAGTAGGTAGCCTGTGTCACTGTATCTACACAGAACCTGCAACTACTAACACGGGTCCTGGTTCTAACCCAAAACTCATCTCAAGACCCGACCCAAACCTAACCCATTTCCGATACAAAACTATTTTTGACACGAAAATGTTTCTTAACATGTGACACGAGGGCACAACATAAATCTGTGTTAGTTCAAGGCAATTCGGGCACAACACATAATGTCGGACATGACACGGCATGGAAACAAGGACATGCTCAAAAGGGGTCGGTTCCCTTGGTTTTTCGGTGTCGATTTTACCGGTTCTGGCGATGACTAAGGTCGGTGATGGTCCCCAACCGACTGCCTGCCCCTCATCTTCCAATCTAACCCATTATCGATCACCGACAACGGTATTTTCATGAAAAATTCATTAAAAATATTAACTCAAATTAAAGAAAAATTTCATGAATCTACACTTGTTTTGAACGATTTTCGCGTATTTAGGATTGTTTTCAAATGTTTAGCATGAATCAAATAAAATCCCTTTGATCTAACTCAGTTTTAACAACTAAAAATGAAAGAAGAAGAAGAAACAAACACGAGGGTTTCTTACCAGGTTTCGGTTGACTACTCAACATTTTCCCGGCTTGATCATCTTCTCCCGAGGTTGCCCCACAACAGATGGCCTTTTATAGAACCTAACCAGGATAGTAACCAGCCTCAACATGGCAATTATCATTCTTGGTCTGCCAGCCAAGAATAGCAACGCCTAACATTGTATTTCTGCAACGCCCAAATCGGGCGTTGTTGTAATGCTTGGACTCGAGCGGGTCTGGATCCAATTCCGCATCGTCAATAACGTTACATTCTACCCTTTAAAGAAATTGTATCCTTAGAATTTAGAAAATACTCGAAAATATGGGGATACTTCTCTCGTATCTCATCATTGAGCTCCAAAGTGGTTTCACTCGGCAAATGATAACTCCAATGTACTTTTACTGTCCTCAAAACTCGATTACGTAAAATTTGTTCTTTTTTATCTAAGATGGCTATGGGCACTTCTTCATAAGACAAATCTTTACATTTGTTAATGACTCAGCCTCCATGATATACGAAGGATTATGAACATACTTTCGCAACAGTGATACATGAAATACGTTATGCACTTCAATCAATGATGACGACAACTCAAATTGGTAGATCTCGAACTCGTTTCACGATTTGGTAAGGCATAATATACCTAGAACTCAACTTACCTTTTTGTATGAATTAAGTCACCCCTCGAGTTGGGGAAACTTTTAAGAATACATAATCACCAACCATAAACTCTAGATCGCAACATCTCTTATCTACGTAACTCTTCTATCAATCTTCAAATGCTTTAATGCATTGACTAACCAAATTCATCTTATCTCACAATTGTCAAAGTATCTTTGAACCTTTTGTATCTCATAAGGTGACATCCCAATACTCAGTTAGTAACTATTATTATAGGCAAACTCAATCAAGTGCAACTGGTTATCCCATTGATCCTTACTATCCAACACATATGCTCGAAGCATATCCTCTACAGTATTAATAGTATGTTCAGCTTGCTTATCGGTTAGTGAGTGAAAGATCATGTTAAACTGTAATCTTATTTGTAAAGCATCCTGTAAGCTCTATTAGAAATAAGAGGTAAAACGAGGATTTTTATCTAAAGTAATGGTCTCTAGCACACCATAAAACTTAATGATCTCAGCGATATAAACAACAACTAATTTAGATAATAATATATTCTTCCGAACGAGAATAAATTATGCAACCTTAGTAAGTATGTCTATAATTACCGATATAGCATCATGCTTTTCCGAAATAAGAGGAAGTCCAATAACAAAATCCATGTTAATATGTTGTCATTTTCTCTCCGGAATAGGAAGTGGTCTCAAGGTTCCTACGGGACGTTGGTGATCTGCCTTCACCTTTTAACAAGTCATACATCTAGTTACAAATTCATCAATAACCATTTTCATTCCAGACCAATGGTACTGTCGGATTAGGTCCTTATACATCTTTATGCTATTAGGGTGAATGCTGAAGCGACTACAATGAGTTCATTTTAAGATCTCCTTTCGCAATAACTTATCTTTAGGCACACATACGCATCCCTCAAATCGTAAGGAACCATCATCCTCGCGTATCTCATATCCAAGCCAACCTTCAGTATGAACCTCATCTATAATCATCCTCAACTCAGAATTCTCTCTCTGTGCTGCAAGTACTCTCAGACAAAGTTTAGGTGTCGCTCACACTAGAGTAGAACAATGAGCTACTGGCTCTTTTCATTTCTTGCTAAGGGCATTTGCGACTACATTAGCTTTTCCAAAGTAATAAATAATCTCACAATCATAATCTTCTAAGAACTCAAGCTATCATATTTGTCTCATATTAAGATGAGGCTGTGTAAAGATATACTTTAAGGTCTTATGGTTAGTAAATATCTGAAACTTAATGCCATACAAATAATGCCTCCAAATTTTAAGTACAAATACGACTATTGCAAGTTCTAAGTCATGTATTGAATAATTTACCTCATGTTTCTTCAATTGTCATGATACATAAATTATGACTTTATCTTTTTGTATCAAAATACAACCAAGACCTTTATTTGAGGTATCACAGTAAACTCTGAAATCTTCATTACTAATTGGCAATGCCAATACAAGTGCATAAGTCAATTTTATCTTTAACTCTGTGAAACTTCGCTCACACTACAAAACCTTCAATAAATCTCCGATAATATCGTACTAGCCAAAGAAAACTACGTATCTCAGAGACACTCTTGAGTCTTTCTCAATTGACTACAATCGTAACCTTAACTAGATCTATAGAGACATCATTCTTACATATAATGTGATCAAGAAAGCCAACCTACTCCAATGAGAAATTACACTTAGAGAACTTAGCATATAATTGTTTTTCCTGTAATAAACCAAGTACGATATGTAAGGGTTCAACATGCTCGTCCTCGCTCTTAGAATATATCAAAATGTCATCAATAAATACAATGACGAATCTATTCAAATAATATTGAAATACCCGATCTATCAAGTCTATGAATATGACTGAAGCGTTAGTTAACCCAAAAGGCATCAATAAGAATTCATTGTGCCCATAACGAGTCCTAAAAGTCGTTTTAGGTATATCGGCTTCTCGTATCCTCAATTGATAATATCCAGACCGAAGATCAATCTTTGTAAACATGCAAGCTCCCTGCAACTGGTCGAATAAGTCGTCAAACTTAGGTAGTAGATACTTGTTTTTTTATAGTCATCCGATTAAGTTGTCAATAATCAAAACAAAGTCGAAGTGAGTCATCCTTCTTTTTCACGAATAAGACTGACGCTCCCCATGGTGAGGTACTTTATCGAACAAAGTGTTTTTCCAATAATTATTATAATTGATCCTTCAACTCTCACAAATCTAGAGGAGTCATACGATAGGGTGCTCTAGATATAAGATTAACACATATCTGCAACTCAATAGCAAACTCTACCTCTTATTCTGGAGGTAATCCAGGTAAATCATCACGAAAAATATAAGAAAATTCATTAACTATATTGATATCATTAAATAACTTCTCTTTAGTACTAGACTGCATAACAAATGCTAAGTATCATTCGCATCTGTTTCGTATATAACTTTACGTCTAGAGAGCAGATATAACAGATATCGGGTTCTCCTCTCACTAACCTTGAAAAACAAAAGTTGCCTCTCGAGGGATAGAGAAAGTGATCTCTCACTTCTTGCAATAAATCACAACACAATTCTTATATAATCAATCCATACCTAAGGCTACATCGTAGTTTGAAATCTCCAATAAAATCAAGTCGGCTTTCAAATCATGACCACCAACCATCATATAATAATCTTGTAAAATCCGATGCGATACAATAACATCGCCATTAGGGAAACATAGAGAAAATCCTTCTAACGGTTTCGGGTTCAAACTCGTACAACTTACAAAAGTGGGTGACACAAAATAATGTATTGTATTAGAGTCAAACAAAACACACGCAAGCATACCACAAACAGATAAGGTACGGATAACAAATTGTCACACCCGCTCAGGTCGCGACCACGACCTTTCCCAAGCGGATACCACGTAGCCGCTTCTCGCATGGGGATAGTGAGCAGTAGTCAAATACAATACTAACTTAATTTAACTCAATAAAATATCTAATTGAAAACAATATTTATTTCAAAGTTCTTAATAATATGCCAAAATGATGCGAGGCTCACCTCAAATAACCCCGAATAACAAGATTTTCTAAACCGTTTAATACTTATCGTACCATCTAAAATAGAAAGGTAGCTCTATCCAACTCCTACTCTACTCTGTGTGCCTTTGAAGCGCTACCTTTAGGACGAATTGTAAAATAATAGGGTGAGCTCCTACACATAGCTTAGTAGGAAGGTTAAACATTTTCAAACAAAAATCATACTAAAAGCATGCATAATTTCACAATAATTTTATAACAAATCACAGTTTCATCTTTAAATCATGATATTAAATTCATAATAACAAATTTACATATGCATACACACATCATTAGTTATGATAATTGTAACCCATATTGTGTCTGCCCCAAAGGCCATGGGAGTCATCCGACCCTCACTAATGTAACCTCGGTAACCCCATCCATGACAGTAA